>OW026430.1:19297500-19307500 GCA_932274075.1 Diarsia rubi
ACGGCAAGGCAAGCTTGAGGGCCTTAGTTTCGGTGGCGCCATTCCACAAGGATAGCGCGGCCCCAACCCTGCCCTCAATCTTGCTGCCGTCTGTGAATATGCGCACAGCAAAGTGGCTTTGGTTATTATATTGCTCTTCGTCTACCAGGCTTCCGAACTCAAGAGTGACGTGGTCCGCGGGGTGCGGGGCCTCCGCTGCTGGAGCCATCCGCTCAATCTCCCTACCTCCAAGCACGGGCTGGGGCACGCCCCTCTTGGCCTCGTAAAGTGCTGCTACTTCCCGTATACGAAGGTCAAGTGGGAGTATCCCAGCCAGCACCAGTGCCGAGTTTAGGGAGACCGTGCGGTAGGCTTTGCACAGCTTTTGGGCAAACCCCCTCTGGACCACGTTGAGCTGCTTTATAACCCCTACTTTTTTGGCGGCAGGTGCCCAAGCGCTTGCGGCGTACATAATGATCGGTTCGACCGCTGCCGTGTAGATGACGCGGATGATCTCCGGGTGAAGGCCCCAGCTCACTTTTGCCGCCCGTGCCAGCTGTTTGTAGATATTGACAGCCTTCCGGCACACGTTGGCGACGTGGGTGTTAAAAGTGAGCTGGTGGTCGACGGTGAGCCCCAGGATTTTTATTTCATTAGACATGCCAATGTCTTCCCCGCCCATGCTCAGGAGCGGGACATCGTACTTTAGCTTTTTGGTGATTACCATTGCGCAAGTCTTATTTGGTGCAAATTTAAGCTTATTTCTGATGCCCCACTCCCGAACATACTCGAGGGCGGCATTGGCCTGTCTCTGAACTTCCAATGCTGTGTCACCGTCGAAGATCATAACCACGTCATCGGCGAAAGCCTGGCAATAGTCGCCCCGATCTTGAAGCCCTTTCAGCAGAGGGTCAAGTATTACGTTCCATAGGATCGGACCGCCAATAGATCCCTGCACACACCCCTTGTTTGTAGGCCTTGGGCACTCCGCACCCGCGTACCTAACCCGGACACTCCTGCCAGTCAAGTAGCTGTCCATCATGCGCCTGATATTGACCGGGCACTTTTCCTCAGCCAGTCTGGTCCTAATGGCCGGCCACCATGCGCTATCGAAGGCTCCCTCTATGTCCAGTGATACAACAGTGATCAGCTTTTTCTCACTTAGCTTTCCTTTGATGTGTTGTATCATGGTGTAGAGGGAGTCCTCGGTGCTCCTCTGGGGCATAAAACCAAACTGGCGAGTACTGAGCCGCGGGATTAGGTGCCATTTGAGTCTTGCTACCAGCATTTTCTCCAGAATTTTGCCTAAGACTGGCAGGAGGCCGATTGGTCTGTACGACTTAGGGGTGGTGTAGGAGTCTTTGCCGGGCTTACGGAGGACTACCACCGTGGCCACCTTCCAGGCCCCAGGGAAGTGTCCGTGCTCCAGGCACTTATTAGCCAGTGCAAGGAACGTCCCTGGGTCCCGGAATATGGCCTGCGCGCAGATGTCGGCTGTGAGACCGTCTGCCCCGGGTGCCTTCTTGGGGTTGAAGCTTTCCACCGCGGTTTTCAGCTCCAGAAGTGTGAACGGTGGGTCATGGTATTCATCATGCGTCCACTCGTTTACACGACTGGCCGCTTCTCGTGTCCGACGGTGGTCAGCTGTCTCTCCGTCCTCTAGGTCCTCGGGGTAGAAAGTCTCGGCCAGTAGTAGAGCTGACTCCTGCGCGCTCAGTGGCACTCCATCCTTCACCAACGGCAAATCCTCCTGCCTTTTGGCGGTCCGTCCTATGACCCTATATATACCCTCCCACATCCCCTCTCTGGTCTGCTTCTCACAGAAGCCCTTCCAGCTCTCGGTGTGCGCTTTTAAGGCCATGGACTCATATTTGAGTTTGGCTAGCAGGTACTCATCGATGACTTTTTGCCGTCGCCTTGGCGCGGCGCACCGAATGCGGCGCCTCCGGGTGTTGACCTCCGACATCAACTTCGTGAGCTCATTTGACCACCATGGTATAGTAAACTGTTCATTTTTCTTGAATTTGGCTAATGTTTCCTCACATGTTTTAGTGATGGTTGCTATATATGAATTTACGTTACAATCTAATTCTATTTTGTTATTAATTTTGCCTATTTCTAATGAATTTAAATTTACTTGAGCTTTTAATTGGGCCAATTTCTCATGAAATTGGCTCCAATTTGCTTTTCTCGTGTTGTATAATCTAGTGGTTCTATTAATATTTATTCCTTTTGATTTTTGAAGGTTGATTGTGAATACTATACCATTGTGGTCCGAGCTTGTGAGACCTTCATCGACCCGCCAGTCCTCCACCAAGTCCAGCAGATCCGTTGAGCACGCTGTGACATCAACGAAGCTGCTGTACAGGGTGTTACCTCTGACGGTGTCGAAGGTTGGGGTGTTGCCAACGTTGAGTACCTGCAAGCACATTTGTTCCAGGGTTCCCGACATGTCCTCACCCTTGCTGTCGTTTACCAGGCTGCCCCACCAGGTGCTCTTGGCGTTGGCGTCGCCGCCAATTATAATCCTAGTGGGGCCTATTTCCTCGCGAATCTGCAAGAGTTGCTCCAGGTATGGCTGTATGGGCTGGTCTGGTTCAAAGTAGAAGGAGACTACTGCGATTTCCCAGGCGCCGGTACGGATCCTCACCAC
The DNA here is from genome assembly GCA_932274075.1 of Diarsia rubi. Classification (NCBI taxonomy): domain Eukaryota; kingdom Metazoa; phylum Arthropoda; class Insecta; order Lepidoptera; family Noctuidae; genus Diarsia; species Diarsia rubi. The sequence goes on from OW026430.1 coordinate 19,300,133, forward strand.
CACGATGTTGTTGGTGGTGAGTTTCGGACACTGCGAGACGTCAAGGTCGTGGTCGAAGACGACTATTGCCGCCTTCACAGTTCCTCCTCCTTGTTCAGCGCACTGGTACACTCTAGCTCCCCGGTAGTCTCGCATCTTTTTAACCCCACCCACGTACGGCTCCTGGAGCAATGCGAACGCAACCCTCCGCTCACTAGCCACAATCATGAGCTCTTGGGTTGCTAGGTTCTTCCTCTGCAGATTCGCTTGGATTACCTGGTAGTCTTTATGAGCGCTCGGGTTTGGTCGGGATTCCCTGGATGAGTCGCTTTGTGTTTCCGCTGGCTGGCCCTTAGCAATACGCCACCGACAGCCGCGCCAATGCGTCCCACTTTACGCGAGCTGGGCACTGGCTGTCGAAGGCGTTGTGCTCGGTCTTTCCAGTTTTAGCGGAAACACAGTTTCGGCACTTGGGTGCTTCCGCAGCCAGCCTGGAGGGGCAGTCGGCCCTCATATGGGGATCACCGCAATGCGTGCAGAGGTCGGCGGGTTCCGTGCAATGTTTACGGCTGTGACCGAATCGCAGGCAGCGAGTGCACTGAATCAGCGGTGACTGGTCCAGCACACGCACCCGCTGCAAGTCGATGTGCACTCGACCCGCGTGTGTCAGCCTCTGCCACACTGTAGGGGAAACCTGCACGATGACATGGCACATATGGGGGTTTCTCGTCTTGCGACGGTATTTCACCCCCATCCTCAGGTCATCTGCAGGCACACCCTCCAGTAGGTGACTGTTTTGACGCTTTATCGCATCGATGAGTTCCCCATCCGAGTGACACGAGAGGACGTCCAAGGCTATGATGAGGGGATCCTTATTTTTCACCTCCTCCACCATTAGTTTGCCGGCCTTCTTAATCCTCTCGGCCACCCGAGTCAGCTCCTCCCTGGTCCTGAAGCCGACCACCACCTTCTGGTCCCTCGCCTTTCGTAGCCTCTCCACCCTGGTACCCTCGTTTCTCGCATCTACCGCCGTTCGAAGCTTCTCAATCACCTCTTCGCCGGTGTCTTGGTCGTCAATTGACGACACGACCATCGAGTGAAGAGGCTCTTGGACATGCTGCTTTGGGACGGCTGCCATCTCCGCAAACGAGGGACCCTGGCCCGCCACAAAGCGAGGTGCCTGTTGCAGGTGCTCCGACAGAGCCCGTGTGTGCAGCTGGCATTCTTCCAGAGCCTTATTGTGCTGCTGGAGGTTCTCCATTAGCTGCTTCATGAGCTCTGTCGGTGCAACGGCGGCCGGCGTCAGGTCCTTGGGGGCTTTCTCTAGTCCGGTTGCCTCTCCGGGTGACTGCGTCCTCTCCTTTTCCCCTTCTTTCACGAGCTGATAAAGCCGATCGACTGCTTTAGTAAGCGCATCCTTGATCTCCTTTTTTAAGTTTCGGGAGCTGTCGAGTTGTAGTTTTGCGCTGGAGAGACACGCCTTTGCCTCCGTGGTTCTATTTAAGTACCTCACGGTCGGCACCTCTCGAGGCGAGTTCTCCAGAGCTTTCTCCGGTTGTTTGGTCATGGTTTTGGATTTGGGTTTAGGAGGAGTGGGCACAAGTGCCTTCTTCGGAGGAGTGGTGACGGGTAACTTTTTTGTAGGTGTAGGGGTTTTACGGGGTTGCCCCGTTTTGAGCTTCTCCGTTTCCCACTCGTCAACACTGCGCCGCACTGAGGGCCCCGCCTGTACTGGGCGTGCCTCCTCCATTTTCTCCTCCGCGACCTTATCCTTCGCCACCGGAGTCCTAATACCGAAACTGAACATAGTTGAGCTAGGTCGACGGGGGACACGCACAATAAATCCCTGTAAAGAGGGGATTCAGTCTAAAAATATGCCTAACAGTTATATTTAATACTAAAATCAATATAAATAATTTAAATAATAAATTTGTTTCGATCCTAAACAGGGATTTAGTCTTAATGTTCAATATAAAATATATTGTGTCAAACTTAAACTAGTAAAAGTGTATAAAAAATAAAATAATAATATAATTAAATAGTAAATCTAAATTTCTCCACAGCCTCGAAATTTGGTCCAAAAAATCCGTCAAAACAATATAAATATAAGGTATATGCCTTTATGAGTATTTGAGACAAAAAAATCAAAAAAGGATATTTTTCCCAAAAATTCCCGTTCCACCTTCAGCTATCGTCCAGAGGGCGGGTGGGTGGGGAAATTTTTTGCGAGCTAGCCGCACGTGCGATATGTCCAGAGACGCGGCTCCGCGCGGGCTAGCCGTTTATGGAATAAAAGGTAGGTGTGCAGGAAGAAAAATTTTGGGTTATCCCGAAAAAACCAGTTTTTGGGATAAAAAATTTGGAAAAACAACCCCCAATCTGTGCCCAGGACCACGGAACGCGGCCAAAAGCGCAGGGATGGAAGGTAAGTATGCCTGAAACTATATACTTTTTATAGAACTGAATAAAACTGTAAGTTACGTTAGATATTAATTAATTTGTTATAAAAATTTGGAAAATTTTTCAAAGTGTAGGAGGGAGAAAATTTTTTCGCGTGTGCGGTCAATAAGAAATGGTCAGGGAGTAGGCGGAACACTACTCCAGTCAATATCCGCTGAAAACAGCTCGAAAAACGCGTAATTAGTACTGAAGATATCAACGTTTTGGTAAAAACTTCGCTCCCTTAGGTGTATTTTGGATGTACTTAGCTGATAGAAATAAGAATGATGAAAAAATTTTTTGCGAGCTAGCCGCACGTGCGATATGTCCAGAGACGCGGCTCCGCGCGGGCTAGCCGTTTATGGAATAAAAGGTAGGTGTGCAGGAAGAAAAATTTTGGGTTATCCCGAAAAAACCAGTTTTTGGGATAAAAAATTTGGAAAAACAACCCCCAATCTGTGCCCAGGACCACGGAACGCGGCCAAAAGCGCAGGGATGGAAGGTAAGTATGCCTGAAACTATATACTTTTTATAGAACTGAATAAAACTGTAAGTTACGTTAGATATTAATTAATTTGTTATAAAAATTTGGAAAATTTTTCAAAGTGTAGGAGGGAGAAAATTTTTTCGCGTGTGCGGTCAATAAGAAATGGTCAGGGAGTAGGCGGAACACTACTCCAGTCAATATCCGCTGAAAACAGCTCGAAAAACGCGTAATTAGTACTGAAGATATCAACGTTTTGGTAAAAACTTCGCTCCCTTAGGTGTATTTTGGATGTACTTAGCTGATAGAAATAAGAATGATGAAAAAATTTTTTTGCGAGCTAGCCGCACGTGCGATATGTCCAGAGACGCGGCTCCGCGCGGGCTAGCCGTTTATGGAATAAAAGGTAGGTGTGCAGGAAGAAAAATTTTGGGTTATCCCGAAAAAACCAGTTTTTGGGATAAAAAATTTGGAAAAACAACCCCCAATCTGTGCCCAGGACCACGGAACGCGGCCAAAAGCGCAGGGATGGAAGGTAAGTATGCCTGAAACTATATACTTTTTATAGAACTGAATAAAACTGTAAGTTACGTTAGATATTAATTAATTTGTTATAAAAATTTGGAAAATTTTTCAAAGTGTAGGAGGGAGAAAATTTTTTCGCGTGTGCGGTCAATAAGAAATGGTCAGGGAGTAGGCGGAACACTACTCCAGTCAATATCCGCTGAAAACAGCTCGAAAAACGCGTAATTAGTACTGAAGATATCAACGTTTTGGTAAAAACTTCGCTCCCTTAGGTGTATTTTGGATGTACTTAGCTGATAGAAATAAGAATGATGAAAAAATTTTTTGCGAGCTAGCCGCACGTGCGATATGTCCAGAGACGCGGCTCCGCGCGGGCTAGCCGTTTATGGAATAAAAGGTAGGTGTGCAGGAAGAAAAATTTTGGGTTATCCCGAAAAAACCAGTTTTTGGGATAAAAAATTTGGAAAAACAACCCCCAATCTGTGCCCAGGACCACGGAACGCGGCCAAAAGCGCAGGGATGGAAGGTAAGTATGCCTGAAACTATATACTTTTTATAGAACTGAATAAAACTGTAAGTTACGTTAGATATTAATTAATTTGTTATAAAAATTTGGAAAATTTTTCAAAGTGCAGGAGGGAGAAAATTTTTTCGCGTGTGCGGTCAATAAGAAATGGTCAGGGAGTAGGCGGAACACTACTCCAGTCAATATCCGCTGAAAACAGCTCGAAAAACGCGTAATTAGTACTGAAGATATCAACGTTTTGGTAAAAACTTCGCTCGGTTAGGTTAGGTTAGGTTAGGTTAGGTTAGGTTAGGTTAGGTTAGGTTAGGTTAGGTTAGGTTAGGTTAGGTTAGGTTAGGTTAGGTTAGGTTAGGTTAGGTTAGGTTAGGTTAGGTTAGGTTAGGTTAGGTTAGGTTAGGTTAGGTTAGGTTAGGTTAGGTTAGGTTAGGTTAGGTTAGGTTAGGTTAGGTTAGGTTAGGTTAGGTTAGGTTAGGTTAGGTTAGGTTAGGTTAGGTTAGGTTAGGTTAGGTTAGGTTAGGTTAGGTTAGGTTAGGTTAGGTTAGGTTAGGTTAGGTTAGGTTAGGTTAGGTTAGGTTAGGTTAGGTTAGGTTAGGTTAGGTTAGGTTAGGTTAGGTTAGGTTAGGTTAGGTTAGGTTAGGTTAGGTTAGGTTAGGTTAGGTTAGGTTAGGTTAGGTTAGGTTAGGTTAGGTTAGGTTAGGTTAGGTTAGGTTAGGTTAGGTTAGGTTAGGTTAGGTTAGGTTAGGTTAGGTTAGGTTAGGTTAGGTTAGGTTAGGTTAGGTTAGGTTAGGTTAGGTTAGGTTAGGTTAGGTTAGGTTAGGTTAGGTTAGGTTAGGTTAGGTTAGGTTAGGTTAGGTTAGGTTAGGTTAGGTTAGGTTAGGTTAGGTTAGGTTAGGTTAGGTTAGGTTAGGTTAGGTTAGGTTAGGTTAGGTTAGGTTAGGTTAGGTTAGGTTAGGTTAGGTTAGGTTAGGTTAGGTTAGGTTAGGTTAGGTTAGGTTAGGTTAGGTTAGGTTAGGTTAGGTTAGGTTAGGTTAGGTTAGGTTAGGTTAGGTTAGGTTAGGTTAGGTTAGGTTAGGTTAGGTTAGGTTAGGTTAGGTTAGGTTAGGTTAGGTTAGGTTAGGTTAGGTTAGGTTAGGTTAGGTTAGGTTAGGTTAGGTTAGGTTAGGTTAGGTTAGGTTAGGTTAGGTTAGGTTAGGTTAGGTTAGGTTAGGTTAGGTTAGGTTAGGTTAGGTTAGGTTAGGTTAGGTTAGGTTAGGTTAGGTTAGGTTAGGTTAGGTTAGGTTAGGTTAGGTTAGGTTAGGTTAGGTTAGGTTAGGTTAGGTTAGGTTAGGTTAGGTTAGGTTAGGTTAGGTTAGGTTAGGTTAGGTTAGGTTAGGTTAGGTTAGGTTAGGTTAGGTTAGGTTAGGTTAGGTTAGGTTAGGTTAGGTTAGGTTAGGTTAGGTTAGGTTAGGTTAGGTTAGGTTAGGTTAGGTTAGGTTAGGTTAGGTTAGGTTAGGTTAGGTTAGGTTAGGTTAGGTTAGGTTAGGTTAGGTTAGGTTAGGTTAGGTTAGGTTAGGTTAGGTTAGGTTAGGTTAGGTTAGGTTAGGTTAGGTTAGGTTAGGTTAGGTTAGGTTAGGTTAGGTTAGGTTAGGTTAGGTTAGGTTAGGTTAGGTTAGGTTAGGTTAGGTTAGGTTAGGTTAGGTTAGGTTAGGTTAGGTTAGGTTAGGTTAGGTTAGGTTAGGTTAGGTTAGGTTAGGTTAGGTTAGGTTAGGTTAGGTTAGGTTAGGTTAGGTTAGGTTAGGTTAGGTTAGGTTAGGTTAGGTTAGGTTAGGTTAGGTTAGGTTAGGTTAGGTTAGGTTAGGTTAGGTTAGGTTAGGTTAGGTTAGGTTAGGTTAGGTTAGGTTAGGTTAGGTTAGGTTAGGTTAGGTTAGGTTAGGTTAGGTTAGGTTAGGTTAGGTTAGGTTAGGTTAGGTTAGGTTAGGTTAGGTTAGGTTAGGTTAGGTTAGGTTAGGTTAGGTTAGGTTAGGTTAGGTTAGGTTAGGTTAGGTTAGGTTAGGTTAGGTTAGGTTAGGTTAGGTTAGGTTAGGTTAGGTTAGGTTAGGTTAGGTTAGGTTAGGTTAGGTTAGGTTAGGTTAGGTTAGGTTAGGTTAGGTTAGGTTAGGTTAGGTTAGGTTAGGTTAGGTTAGGTTAGGTTAGGTTAGGTTAGGTTAGGTTAGGTTAGGTTAGGTTAGGTTAGGTTAGGTTAGGTTAGGTTAGGTTAGGTTAGGTTAGGTTAGGTTAGGTTAGGTTAGGTTAGGTTAGGTTAGGTTAGGTTAGGTTAGGTTAGGTTAGGTTAGGTTAGGTTAGGTTAGGTTAGGTTAGGTTAGGTTAGGTTAGGTTAGGTTAGGTTAGGTTAGGTTAGGTTAGGTTAGGTTAGGTTAGGTTAGGTTAGGTTAGGTTAGGTTAGGTTAGGTTAGGTTAGGTTAGGTTAGGTTAGGTTAGGTTAGGTTAGGTTAGGTTAGGTTAGGTTAGGTTAGGTTAGGTTAGGTTAGGTTAGGTTAGGTTAGGTTAGGTTAGGTTAGGTTAGGTTAGGTTAGGTTAGGTTAGGTTAGGTTAGGTTAGGTTAGGTTAGGTTAGGTTAGGTTAGGTTAGGTTAGGTTAGGTTAGGTTAGGTTAGGTTAGGTTAGGTTAGGTTAGGTTAGGTTAGGTTAGGTTAGGTTAGGTTAGGTTAGGTTAGGTTAGGTTAGGTTAGGTTAGGTTAGGTTAGGTTAGGTTAGGTTAGGTTAGGTTAGGTTAGGTTAGGTTAGGTTAGGTTAGGTTAGGTTAGGTTAGGTTAGGTTAGGTTAGGTTAGGTTAGGTTAGGTTAGGTTAGGTTAGGTTAGGTTAGGTTAGGTTAGGTTAGGTTAGGTTAGGTTAGGTTAGGTTAGGTTAGGTTAGGTTAGGTTAGGTTAGGTTAGGTTAGGTTAGGTTAGGTTAGGTTAGGTTAGGTTAGGTTAGGTTAGGTTAGGTTAGGTTAGGTTAGGTTAGGTTAGGTTAGGTTAGGTTAGGTTAGGTTAGGTTAGGTTAGGTTAGGTTAGGTTAGGTTAGGTTAGGTTAGGTTAGGTTAGGTTAGGTTAGGTTAGGTTAGGTTAGGTTAGGTTAGGTTAGGTTAGGTTAGGTTAGGTTAGGTTAGGTTAGGTCAGGTTAGGTTAGGTTAGGTTAGGTTAGGTTAGGTTAGGTTAGGTTAGGTTAGGTTAGGTTAGGTTAGGTTAGGTTAGGTTAGGTTAGGTTAGGTTAGGTTAGGTTAGGTTAGGTTAGGTTAGGTTAGGTTAGGTTAGGTTAGGTTAGGTTAGGTTAGGTTAGGTTAGGTTAGGTTAGGTTAGGTTAGGTTAGGTTAGGTTAGGTTAGGTTAGGTTAGGTTAGGTTAGGTTAGGTTAGGTTAGGTTAGGTTAGGTTAGGTTAGGTTAGGTTAGGTTAGGTT
>OW026430.1:19310000-19312500 GCA_932274075.1 Diarsia rubi
TATTTTGATTTTACTAGTGCAACTGTACACGAATTTTATTTTACATATCTTTTCTATTTTAACGATTTTACTACTCAACTTTTATTATCTGTTATTTTCCCCACACTACGATATTTTAGCTTACCCCTTTTTGTTTTGATGTTTTTAATTTTTGTTTACTGTTTTTTATTTATTTACATAATATCCAAACTATATATTCAATATATATTTAAATATCATATATCTTATAAATAGCTATTGTTCTAAATTTTGAATGAAATGAATTTTTGTTTGTGACAATATTTTCAGATTCGACACAGCTTGACGCATTCACTAGGACTGGTCTCTGTTGCAGCCTAACTTGAGCCAATTTCTCATAAAACTGTCCCAAGTTAATATTTCGCTCATTACCTACTCTAGTGGGTTGCTCATTACGCCTGTTCTTTGGTTGGGCCGAACTGATTTTCACTCCGTGCTTGGGAGTGGTCGCATCGCCATCTTTAGCAGTACGCTATCGAAGCTCTTGCGAATGCGTCCCACTTCCTTCGCACGGGGCATTCATTGCTGAATGCGTTGTGCTCGGTGGTCTCCTGTTTTGCTCTGATGCAGTTGATGCAACCCGCTGCTTTGCCGATCTGTCTATCCGGGCAGTCCGCCCTGACGTGTGGTCCGCCGCAGTGGCTACACAGATCGGCAGGCTCCGTGCACAGGCGTTTGCCGTGCCCGTAAGCCAAACAACGGGTGCACTGCACCAGAGGCGTCTGGTCCTCGACGCGAACTCGTTGGAGGTCGATGCGGAGTTTCCCCTCGGCAATCGCCCTACCCCAAACCGTAGGGGACACACTGAGCACAACATGGTTTGCGTGCGGGTTGCGGGTTTTCCTACGGTATTTTATAACCACCCTCTGTTCCTCGGCGTCGAGGCCGTGAAATATCTCCCGGTTCTGATTCTTAAGGGCTTTCAGGACGTCCTCGTCACTGTGCATCAGCAACACGTCCCTAAGAATCAGAAGTGGGTCCCGATTTGTCACGTCCTCGACGACGAGGCTCTCTCCGGCCGCCCTTAGTCGCTCCTTAAGTTTGGTTCTCTCCTCAATGGTTTCGCACCCCATTACCACTCTTCGGTCCTTGGCCTTTCTTACCCTTTCGACACGCACCCAGCCTTCTTTGGCGTCCACCGCTTTCCTGACCCTCTCCAAGATGTCACTGCTGGTGTCCATATCTTCTGTTGAGGAGACAACTACGGAGTGCAGAGTGGTTCGCTCCGGGGCTTTTGCACCGGTGTAGCTCTTACTTGCAGCTGCTACACTCGCGTATGTTGTCTCCCCCACACTGTCCCTGCTGGCCAAACTGTCTCGGAGCCTTTCGAGTTTCTCGGAGTTGTCCTTCAACTCCGAGAGGTGCTCCTTGAGAGTGTTGGTGAGCACAGTCTGGCCGGCGAGAATATCGCTTAGGGAGGACTGAGGGATGCAGTCAGCGGCGGGCGCGGGTGCTTGTGGGGGTTCGGGTGCGGCCAGGGCCTTGTCCTGCTCCGACTCCTTAACAAGCTCAAAAAGCCTGTTAATTGCCTCGAGCACCGCTGCCTTAATGTCGGTCTTGAGGTTGCGGGAGTTGCCCAAATTGAGCTTTGCCTTGTTTAGGCAAGCTCTCGCCTCCTCAATCCGACTGCGACACCCAGCCACAGGCTTCTTGAGCTGTGCTAAGGCGTCCACAGGGGCTCGGCGCGTCCCCGGAGTGGCAAGCCCTCCCCGGGCAACGGAAGGAGTATCCTCCCCGAAGGAGATTCTTCTCCTCGCGCTAGCAGGGGAAAGTCTCGTTTCCTCCGCGGATCGCGGCGAGCCACTGGAGCTTTGGGCCCTCACGGTACTGGATGGGGTGCGGAACATATTTCAATATCGCGTGGCAGATGCAAATCGTACGGACCCCTGTAAATGGGAGGTCTGTCAGATATCTGCTTGGGAGGAGAGGAAACTATACGGACACTGGGTACTGTGACCCTGTAAAGGGGGGACACAGTAGGACAATACAAAATAATCACAAAGATATTAGATAAGATAAATATTGTATAATTGATAAATTATAGTCAAATGTCAAAATTATTAAAATTAACCACAATACACTCCCCTCTAACACTTATATATACCAAACTAAGCCTAAAGAGCTGAAAGCCAAAATAAAAATATTTTGCCGACCTCTCTCCGTTATCCTACTAGACACTATAGGGTGGGAGGGTGGGCAAAAAATTTTTCAGCTAGGCGCACGTGCGATATGTCAAAAGACGCGGCTCCGCGCGGGCTAGCCGTTTTTAGAATAAAAGTTGTTGTCGTAAGAAGAAAAATTTAGAGTTTTCCCCAAAAAACCAGTTTTTCGGGGTAAAAAATTTGGAAAACAACCCCCAATCTGTGCCCAGGACCACGGAACGCGGCCAAAAGCGCAGGGATGGTGGGTGAGTATGCCTGAAACTATGTAATTTTAATAAAACTGTAAAAAACTGTAACTTAGCTTAGATATTAATTAATTT